>JARHVA010007498.1:0-2500 GCA_037957365.1 Torreya grandis | reverse complement strand
TGGTTTTACTCCTGTGAAGACTATTATATCAATAAAGTTTATGAGAACTTCTTTCTAAAAATGATCAATTATGTATTTATAAAATATATTTTGGTTGTCAAGTCTTGATAAGGTAGTATTCAGAATGATTGCAACATTATCTTACGTTGATTATGGATTTAAAATTAGATAAATGTCAATTCATGTTCACTATTGATGTGTTTAGACTTATTAAAATATTTTAAGTTTATTGAGTTTTCTATTATTTAAAACCCATAGTGAACCATATAGATACATAGGGTGACCCTATTATTAGACATCATGTTTTAGTCCTATTGTAGGGATATGCTCAAGATAGGTTGATTTAAGTTTTAGTGAAGTGTTATTTATATTTAGATATTTCTTTATTGAAGTTATATTTAAATTATATAATGTTAATTTGAGAGAAAAAACATTGTTAGCTTTTAGTTGATGCTCTTTTTTCAATATTTTAGTGCAAGGTTATATTTTCTCTAGTTGTATTTATGTTAATTGTGGTTGGTTCCATCTATTGACTATGGTTTCTTAGCTCCCATTTCTAGTTTAAATTGAATTATATATTCTATTTTGTGTCCTATATGGATATTATTCTAATATTGTGTTAAAATATGATTTCCTATGTACTATTATCCCCAACCATTAGATAGTGTGCCTTATAAGTATTTATTTGTATTTGAATACTTTTTTTACTTGGTCTAAATAAAGTTGAGTTTTACTTGTAATTTTAAATCAATTTATGAATTATAGGATATTATAAAATTGTTCCTTTGTGTTGTTACCACTGGACTTATCTATTTTTGAAACTATCTTTTGATATGATTTATTTAAGATATTTCAACTTGATTTTGTTATATCAATTTCAAATAGATTGATGATAAGTTTTGAAAGTTTGTAAATTGTATTCTAGAAATATCTTTACATAATATGGTGCATAGACATATATATGAGTGACATTATTTTCACTTAGGAATAATATTTCTACATTTAGGGCATGCCTACACTATGGCACTTTCCTACACTTATCAGGTTATATCTTTTTTATATTTATCCATACATCATAATAGATTTTTATACATGACTTTATATTTATAAAATATTATAGTGTGATATTTATTTTATATATATATATATATTGTGATTTTCTATTATATGATGAAATTGATTGATTATATAGACAAAATAATATTACTATTTGTGTGTTTGATATTGATGATTATGACATTGAATGATCATTGACATGTACTATATAACATATTGTATGAATCCATTTAATGTGTATTGTCATGTTGTGTTATAGTATCCTCTAGTTTGAGTCATTTAACATGTTGTGTTTGTGTGAGGTTAGAGCTGTGTCATGTTCTGAGTGTTTATGTATTTTATTATCATGATGATGTTGTGAAGTGTGTGTGGATATTATTATTATTATTTATTATTTATTATTATTATTATTATTATTATTATTATTATTATTATTATTATTATTATTATTATTAGCTTGGTGTCATGGTTATATATCACACATATTTATTATTTTTGCAATTTCCATACTTTATATCATGTATCTATTGTGATCCTTATCATTATATTTTTAATTTATATATCTATATTAACACTAAAATTTTCATGGTTTTTTTACTTGGATTATCTGACATATACTTGATTGAATGATCAAATATTCTATGATGACATATCTTATCATTTTTATTATATTTTTTATGTATAACATATGGTGCACATATTTTTTTTTAGATGAGTGATTTTTAGGCATCATCCCTCATGTTAAAAGAGGGGGAATATAGAGGGATTAAATCAAAGATTCATTTATTTAAAATAAATAGACACTTCACATTTTGGGTTAGATTATGTGATTAATATGGGAAAGATTGAGTACATTAGGTTAAATTATTTGACCCAAAAGGGTTAGATTGAGCACATTGAGGAAAATGTGAGGTATATGTGGGACTTTATAAATGATTATGTAGTACCATTTTGTCATTATATTACATTTTTAAAGACAAATGATGACATTATATATCACTTTTGGGTTCACAAGCATCATATTTAGAAATGAATGTGGTTTATGAACACTCTTTTCTATTTTATGTATTTACAGTCAATGGTACTATGTAAGTATATTGGGTCTATAATATATCTACATTAGTTGACAAATTTACAAAAAAACATGGTTTTAGGGTTCCAATTTTACATACAAACCTATTTTGGGGTTCCACATGTACATAGGAACCTTGTTTTGGAGTTGCATAAAATAATTATGATGAACTCAAAGTAGTGTGATTAAGGTTTAGGAAACATTCAAATAATAACACTACCCCCTTATCCAATGGTGGTAGAGGAATTATAACTACTAAATGAAGGATTTATGCCCAAAAATTCGATTGAAAATAATGAAATTACAAAAATATAAACATGTAAGAACCAAAATTACCTCTCAAATGTGAAAATCATAAGTAGAGAAAAGAAT